>WBMZ01006156.1:0-47258 GCA_013400975.1 Atrichornis clamosus
TAGCAAAACCATGACACCAGGTAAGATGTCAGTCTGCCAGCCTGCCCAGAGTAAAGGAGAAGAAACACCAGATACAGATACAAAAATTTAAACATAAAAAAGGCTTTGATCATCATGACTCAAAGCTTTAGAAAAGCTGACCCTGTGGTAAGTCTATACTGATGCAGATATCCTATAGGAACTAGGAGAAAGCCTGTTGTCCTGGTCTTCTGTCAGACAGCATTACAACTTAGCCTGAGGTTTTAAAACCTATGGACAACAGATATCATTTAAGAGCTTACTTCCAAGTTAAACTTCTCAACTTGCCCAACTTGTGTTAGGATTTAATCTAATACAAAGCTCTAGGCTGTGAGAACAAGCAAGTGCAGTGTTTCTCTTTCTCTCTCTCACCAACAAGAAGAGTTTAGCCTTATAATCTTATTTAAACTGTCACCCTTGACTAACCATGTGTTTAACAGGATCACCACACTGTAGATTCCAAATCAAATAGCATCCAACACATTTACTGCATTACTTGTCTCTCATGACTAATAGTCTACCCTCTTCAAATTCAAGACATGATCAGGCAAACGAAAAGCATTAGCAGAAACAAGAAGAAAATGAGATACTTTCTGTAAAAGCTATATATTTAAATGTAATTCCCAAAGCAGTCCTTAAAAAATAAGCACTGTAGCTTTATAACCAATAAATGAAGAAAATCAAGGCAGTGGAATGAAGTTTCATAAAGATCTAATTAGAATGGTCAATGGGATTGTTTGGCTCACCTCTGGGATTTTTGAGAGCTTTCTGCATTTATAAAAGGACCCACAATGAATATGAAATAGTGAAGAAGAAGAAATATTTTCTTAGGAGAATGATTCATGGCTTTTTAATACTGAAAACTCCTTAAGCTATTCAGCGCTAGAACCTAGTGAGACATGTCAGAAGGAGGTTTACTGTGTATTTAGTATCTATGTACGTCCTTGATAGAGGATTTCCTACTGACTATGCTGAAAAAGTGGATAATGTACGAAGTGGGCCTTGGGTTTTAATTTTAGGTGGGATTATTCCATTTTTTTTATGTTCCACTCTTCTGTTTTAATAGACCTTACTCATGATATTTATTTTTTTTTACTGAAACCTTTTGTAAATTTCACATCCAATAAATTTTCAACATGGAATAGTTCTTTCAGCGGAAAAACTGATTACTTTTCCTCATCGTGCGAAGATTAAAAATTTCATAGGAATGGTGGCAGGTTGTCCTAGATGATGGAAAGTGTTAGGCATTTTTTACAATAAATCTAAGCATGTTTTATAGTTATATCTTGTTTATATATGCAAGCTTCTAAAGAGTTAAAAATAAAGAATGCAAGGGCTGAGTATGAAATCCATTGCTGAGTGTCTTTATGACCTTCCTAGTATTATTGCCTCAGAACATGTGAGAGGTGTAGAATGTACATGAGCTGGGCAGAACTACAAAACTCTCAAAAGTTACGCCCTGAGGCATGTAGCTCCAAAACCACTTGACACAGACTAAGTGTTAAACCAGTCAGTATACAGCAGACCTTATTAACTACATGTAAAGATGTCAAAAGCTACTGTGTGCAAATAACAACTCTATGATTAGATTACTTGAAAATACACTTTAAAAAAGGTTTAGGTGTTTACAAAAACAAATCTGGAAGAACTACTCTACTAGGGAAGACTAACTGAAATTGCAGGAGGCTTAAAATGGTAGCTCCCTTTGCATTTGTCTCAAGAAAACCAGTGATAGAGACTTATGTCAGTGTCAGTACTGCTAACTTCAAGCTTTCAAAGTTCATGAGTCAGCCCAAAAGAAGTTTTATCATTCATCTAAAAATCATTAGGTTAAATAAAGGTGAGTGGCTCATCCATCCTTTTTCATCTCCCCCTCTGTAAACTGTCTGCCTCATTTGTTTTCAGGAACTCTTTCCTTAACTCTGGAGACCAGAAAGTTGTGTATACTTTAAATGAAATCTAGGAAGCCTCTTGACACCCCATTAAGCTTTAGGCACAGGAATCAGGAAAAAAACCCACTGTATACTGTAATGTTTGTGCTTAAAACAGCTCCTATTTCAATTTTGATATGAGATTGAAAATCTCATGACTATGTGTTCAGTTTCATGTAATGAATAAAGACTCTTTGGCCCAACACTCCTTTTTCCCTTTTAAAAGAATGTCAGGATAGTACCTGAACTGCAGAAAGTCCTTCTGAAGTCACAGAGAAATATGTTCCTCTTATACTTGGAACACCTCACTTATTTTTCAGTTTTGATGTAGAAAGAGGGGATTATGGTGGACTTTGTGCACATTCTTCTATCTCTTTACTTTTCTCTTATGCACTTTCTCATAAGCATATTCAAGAAGAGTTTGTGAATTCAGTTCAGCCTAGACATCACAAAAATTGTGACCTCAATAATTAACCAAATGATCCAAGACCTAAAAGCCCAAAGAGTAAGTTCTGTTAACTAGAAAAAAGATTCCTAAAAGTCTTGAATGAGATATATTGGAGAAGAATATGTTATAGCAAACGTGCCATTTTGTTAGCAGTTAAAGAAATGTTTCTTTTATCTGTATGATTTAAAAAAATAAAAATGAAATTGCAGAGGGAACTGCTATTATTGCACTTTTTGTTATTTGCCTGTGGACAGTAATACATTTCTTCATCAAATGTACTTGGTTAGGAGCTTTCATTCATCATAGACCTGCTGATGAATAGGGCAGCTCATTTAGTGCCATCAGACACAGATAAGGCTAAGGTACTCAGTGTCTTGGATTTTGTTAGTAAAATTTGCTTCAGGGAAAGGAATAGTAAAGCTTCCAGGAGTAGAACAGAACAGAGCCAGGTGCCCCTTGGGTAATCCCTAGGGGACACTCTGAGGATTCTAAGAGGTCAGATTACTCATGTTATGAGGCTTCACTCAACCATTTTTGAAAGACTGATTATGAAAATTGAAAGTATTTTTTACTTGCTAGTGTCCTGAAAAAACAGTTTTTTACACATATTTTCAGAATAAACTTTTGTTTTGGGCTGTAACTTGGTTTATGTCTTCATTGTTCAAAGAGATTGCTATACATTTTATTTTCTGTATTGCAAGGAAGTGATATGATACTGAAAATTGTATGAATTAAAAGGGGGAGCCAAAGTGTCAGCAAAATACGCTTTTCTCCTTCTTCCTCTTCTGCTACTGTGATAATTTTGTGCGTGTGTGTGTGCACATATTTAAACAAACAGATGTATTTTCTTATTTCTTCCTCTGTCCTTTGTTAGCATGTTATCTGAGGTATGACACTACCTTCACTTTGAAAAATCAAATGCAGATGGACCACTTTGAGCTCAAAGTATAACTCCAGTTCCTAACTCTTGTAATATAAACAGGAAGTTTCCAGTCTCTGAAGACTGAAATTTCTACAGGGCAGGAGGAATCCTGTCCCTTCTTGTTAAACAAAAATAATCCTAAAATTAATTCAGACTCAAGAAGCGTGTTTTACAAACAATGGTCCAAGCATTTAATATACAAGGTAGAATTTGAGGCTCTGATGAATGGGAGGAGAAGCATTGAAGAAATCTGATTTTTTTTTTTTTCTGGAAAAATAAAGCAACAGAAAAGAAATTGTGACAAGGTGGACAAAGAAATGGAGTCTAACACCTGATTTATCCAAATGTCTAGAAAATTTCAGTCAGGATCAATTTCAGGATGTGTTCCTGCCTCCTAAAGCAGCTAATATTTTTAGGAATACAAGCACAAAGGAACCATCAGTGGGAAAATTTTGTACTCTCTTACAGCAAGTCCACAGTGAGGCCGTTGCACAAATTGCCCTGAAAATATCAGTCAAGAGAGGAAAATGATGAGCAATAGTGTTGATGTGCTATCTGGAAAAAAAAATTTTGAAAAAGGAGGAAAAGAGCCATGAAAACACAAAAAGTCTTCTTGAAACAATAGTATAAATACAAACTCAATGCTACCAGAAAGTATGTTCACTTTTAGCTTACATGAGGAGGATGCCTGCTCCCAGAAAAAAATTCCCTTGCCCCTAAGACACCTTACCTGAATCAAGGGCAAGAGATTTTGTTCACAACTGAAAGCCAGAGGAACAACCTCTACAGCAACATCAGCAAGAAACTTAACTGCACATTCAAAGAACAAGTTAAATTCTTAATTGTGAAATTCATGAAGTGGCAACTTTGAGATGCAGATCAATCAAAGGCAGGATTGATACAAGGGCAGGTATAGATTCCTCCATCCTCATTCACTGGACAGTACATATATATCTCATTTTGCTGCAATTGTTTCTAAGCCCAGGACCCGTATGATCCATTGGCAGAAGCTACACTGTGTCAGCTGAAATTGAGTCTTTCTCTGCTGGTAAAATCTGCATCATGATTCTCCTAGCAGAAATATCTCCTTGCATATTTTACAGGTTATTCTTCAACTATATACTTTAAAAATTTTAAAAAAAAATCATATTTCTTTTCTGAGACAGCCATGCTCTATTTTCCCTAATGTATATGGACATTACTAGAATGCTAATAAGTTCTTCCATATTAGCAGAGACTCAAAATATTTTTGCATAGATTGATCCTTCACTGATTTCTTCTGACTTGTCTGAAAGACCAAGTGTGTTTCTTGTCACTGGTAGTGTTGCTGAAAGAAGAATCACGAGAAAACCAGGCCAGCTTTCTAAACCTGAATACACACCCAGGTTATGTGTTTAGCCCTGTAACTCAGAATAGCAACCAGTCAGGTGAGAGACTAAATAAGATTAAGAGACTGCAGCTTCAGTTAAGCTATTGCAGTGTTGGTGGGATGTGGAGAGGAGTGGAATCGGTGTTGCAGCACTCAAACACACTTCCAGTGTTGTGTGCTAGGTATGCAGATATTTCAGATTACAAGTGAAGGAGCGAGGTGTTCTTTATCAGGACCCTCTTTTAGAGACACATTGTGGAGGAATGGCTGCAGAAAAAAGAGAGCACAAACAAAAACACAAAGAAGTACTCCTCGTATTTCTTCTCTCTGATTTCTTCTGTTGCATTACTTGGAAGTAATGACCAACTTCCATATCTTCATATGGCAAAATCAGAAGCACTATCAACTTGGCTTGATGTTAATGGACCACTTACTTTGAGCATCACAGGTAGCTGTAAGGAGTATATACTTTAACTCATGATTCAAATCTAACCTTACTTTCACAGTGCCAAGATAATATTCTATAAAATTTTAATAAGTTATAATGAGTAAGCAAAATTTATGAAGCGTGAATATGGGATAGTTTTTTGTAACATTCACATTTTTTCTCCTACAGCAAATAAATGGCTATTCATTCAAAAGTGTCAGAGGGAACTAACAGGAGACACTTATTTAAGCATTTTCTCATTTTGCACAAGTGCAAAGCAACCATGATTGATATTTAGTATTTATGAGCCTAGGGATCTGTTACTGTGTTAATGTAGTTGTAGTTCTCATAAATTTGTATCTTTAACACTTAGAACATTTGTGTTTTGGTGAACATGTGGTAATGTAATGTGGAAGGCAGTGCAATCCCACTGCTTTATCCTTGAATGAGTGCTGTGATTCTTGTGTGGCCTTGAGCAAACCAGTCCCTGTTCCTCCATGTCTGGTGGTCTCTGTTTTTACAGTGGTCCCTGGAAGAGACGTGCCACATACTAGCTCTGTTTTTCCTATTGTTCTAAGAACACCCTCAGTGGTCTTACCCATCTCTTCAGAGCAGCTGGTTGAAAACTATGTTTCCCTTTTATCATACCCTGTCCCTCTTTTATATTAGATACAGAATGTGATAGGCTAGAATAATTGGGAAGTAAGTTAGAACTACTGTCCAAAGATTAGAGTCAGTGGCTTCTAGTTTTACTTAAAATCCAGGCATTATCTTGGTGATTTACATATAGATATCTCTTTCCACTTCTCAAGGACTCTCAAAAGCTATAATTATTCTGCCTCTTACTTGGCTGTTCTGTAAGGAAAGAAGTTTTTTTGCCACTGAAGATATGTGAAGGTTGTTCCCTTTCTATTCTTCAAGCCATGCATGCCACTCTGAAAGAGGGATGAGAGAAAGTGAGAATCTGAGTTTGCTTTTTATTTCATGTAAAGTCAATTCCATGAATGTTGTCCTTGCAATCTCCCAGGAGTGTCCCTAAGGGTTCAGACTCCTTTTTAAAGGAAGCTAATGTTGCCAAGGAACTGTGACATTGCTGATAAATGATTCTACATAAGGGTGAATCATTGATTTATTGCCTGTGGTATTGATTGAAATCTGTAAGAATGGAGTATCTACGGACTTTTATAGACTTCTATAAAAGTTAGCCATAGTTTTCTGCTGGCCACTTCTGCTAAAAGACAAAAGTTGATAATGTGAAGAGAAAAGAAACAGATAATATAACTTGGAATTTCTTAAGTATTGAGGGGCTGGAAAGTGGTGAGGCATCATCAGTCACTTGACTTTCAAGTGAGCCATGGAGGTGTTTGTTGCATAAAAGAAAAGCTCTTTAGGAGAGTTCCAGAAGGGAGATGAGTGGGTCAATTTACTGCTTGGCTCCTCTCTGTCTCTGCTAGGTCACTTCATTCTCCACAGATCCTAATAACACTAGCCAGGTTCAGACAGGGAGAAGAGTCTCTCTCTTGTCTGAATTTCATATCTAATTCAATGCTACCCCATTAGATCTGAATTCTTCCTTGGTTATAGCCATTTTATAATACCCCAATCAAAAGTGAGACAAAACCCCACAATAACCACACAGTAATTTCCACTGAGCCTACAAGTGATATCTCCATCATTTATCTTTGAGGTTATGAAGTTCATTTAAAAAGTTTTCTGTCTTTTCACTTTTCTCTCTCTTTGTTTTTTATTCTATATTGGCATACAAGGAGAGGTAAAAGGGCACTTTTTTAAAAAAAAGGTAGCTTGTAAGCAGTTTGAATCCCATCTAATTAACACAAATATTTCCAAAAACAAATGGGGTTCAGTTTTAAAATATGAAAGATGATCAAAACATATTGCAAGTGTGTCTGAAACTGTGCTGCTCACAGTCAACATTGTACAATCCCCACATTGTAATTTACACAGTACAGGTCAGTATTCGCAAGATATTCACTGGGACTTATTGGAAAACATTGACTTAAATCCTGAAGACATCTACAGTATTTTGCAAAATTAATACATTGTTGTCTTTTAACTCTGTCTGGCAACTAAGTACCACGGAGTCGCTTGCTCACCATCCCCTGTGGGGAGGAGAATCAACCCGTGGATTGAGATAAAAACAGCTTAATAATTGAAACCAAGTAAAATACAACAATAATACTAATAATAGTAATTATGATAATAACAACAATGATAATTGTAAAGAAAAGGAGCAAGAGACAGGAATTAGACCCAAGAGAAAACAATTGATACACAAAAAAATTGCTCACCACCTGCTTATCAATGTCCAGCTTGTCCCTCAGTAGAAATTGGCAGCTCCCATCCAAGTTCCCCCAGTTTACATATTGGGCACATTGTTCCATGGTATGGAATATCCCTTTGGCCAGTTCAGGTCAGCTCTCCTGGCCGTGCTTCCTTGTAGCTTCTTGTTCAGCTACTCCCTGGCGGAGCCTGGGAAACTGAGAAGTCTTGGACTTAGAGTAGCCATTTCCTAGCAACAACCAAAACATCAGCGTGTTATCAACATTATCTCATACTGAATCCAAAACACAGCAGCACTGTACCAGCTATGAAGAAGAAAATGCTCTCTATACCATGGGAGGCCAGGATATACAGTAAGGAATTTTACCAGCCACAAGTAATTTACAAAGAGAAATATTGATGAGTTCCATTAAATCAGTTATTATCACCCTCCACACTCATATACTCCTATAAACAATCATGATATTATGATAATATGTTTTCAAGTGTGTTCATGTTTTGGAAGTGGGTTCTTCTAATTTTGACTTTTTCTTCAATACAGTTGTCTTTAGTAATAAGATTATTTGAAGGAGCTAAAAGCATTTCTATGCTTTTAAGAGGAATATAAGGAAAAGATTTTTTGAGATTACATTTCCCAAGAGTAGAACATAAAAAGCATAGGTAAGGCAAGGATCTTGAACTGACTCCCATTATTATAAAACTAAGTGAATGTACCTTACTTTAAAAAGAGTAGAAATAAAGAATTGAACATCATTGATGCCTGTCCTCACAAATTAATTACTCACCTGACAACTAGACCAGCCCAGTGTATATTCTGAGTTCACAAACAGTTTTCACACAGGTGCTTTCTGGTATGGTGTCTACAAAGGTGGTTTTCAATGTCAGGACATGCACCTTGTACTCATATTTGTCCAGTAGAGGTATCCTTCTCACTTAGAATGCTGGGAAATGTCTTCAACTCCTATAAAACATAGATATCCCAACAAAATAATTACTGGAGTAAGAATTTCTCAAAACAGTTATTACATCAATACACATGCAGGAATAAGAGTTTTGCTGGAGAAAGAACAGAATAAAGATAAAGGAAGCTGAAACATGTAATTAAAAAAAAAGTCTTTTAGCTACAGATTGTTCTTACTTTTTCTTGATGTAGCGTCACACCAGGTGTTAACCAATTCTGCAAAAATACTATATATTCTTGGTTTCCTACTAAGATTATGTATTCCTGGTGTCATGTCATACTTTCAAAAAAAGCAGAATAAAACTGGGTAAAGCACTGCATTTCAGTTGCAGCTGTCTAATTATGAGTATCTGGTGTTACCTACTCAGCAATATACAGCTTGTCCAGACTAAAAGCTCTGTAGTGTGATTTTTACTCACGCCAAGACACTGAGCAAGCTTAACAGGTTACCTTGCAGCACAGATGAAGCACAGTACTCACCTACTCAGTGGTTTTGCCAATGCTTTTCTAAATACCTTGCATTATCAGATCATGGTAGATGCACATTCAAATCAAAAGGAGGAGCTGAGTAGCTGCTACCACCTAATGGGCCAGTGAAGTGCACAGGCTGAGTTCTTGCATTTCTGACTGCAAATCTAGGTGGAGATAAAGGCTTTGGCATTTTATGGAGCATGCACATTGCTTTGTTGATCGGGAATGAGCTGTACCTGTGGTTCTTTAGCACCTCTGATGTGCCAGCCTGCTCTGTTGCAGGATCACAAAGAATCTGGCACCTTCAGGGGAATGCCAGTGTCCACGTTGCTCTACAGAAACACACACATTCCATGTGCCAGGGGCTCCAGAGTGCCAGCCTAGACCAGTAGTTTCTATGTCTCTGACTGAACTGCCAAATTCCCAGAAATCACAGAGGAAAACAGTGAAATGGTTGCAATATCATGGGCAGAGCAAAGCCCCAGTACAAGAAAAGCTTGCTATGTTCCTACCTGGTGTATAATTTAACTTGCATATTTCCATGTGATATCAAAGGCAAGAGGGTGGTATTCAGATAGTTCTAATAGATAATTAAGGAAATGGCCTAAGTGTACCACAACCTGGTATATTGTCAAGCAAATTGCCTTGCTACTCATTTTTTTTGCATCCTTTGTTATCTTCCTCCATGCAGTGCTGGAACATTTATTTCCACTGAGAAATACAATTTTACTATAATCAAAATAATGTACTTGTCCACTTTGGTGTTCAATGCAATTGGGAAGAAAGTCTAAGACTTTATTATTTCCTTGACTCATTTGAATAAAGTCAAAAGGCATTATTTTAATGAAGTGGAAATATGCTTTCTGATTTGGGGTTTGATTTGAACATGGTAGAGAAATGCGTTGCTTAAGTAGGTATGCTGGATTAAATGTTAAGTGCATTGCCATTTTTTACACAAGGAAATAGAGAGTTGCTTGAAAGACTTGACAGGGCCATTTTCTATTGTTTAAGGCACTCAAAATCAAAATGCTTCACAAGTCATGTTGATGCCACCAAGAATTCTTTTCAGAAAATTTACGATGGTGTTGTAATGATGTTTCATTTTTACATTTCTGCACTGAGGCATTTGACAGTCTTCACTTAGAAATCATGCATCTGATTATTATTATTTTTGTATCCCTAATAACACAGTAGCATTTCTTAAACTGTGTTAAAAATAAAGTATCCAAAGTGAGTGAACATTTTGTTTAGTTATTAGTTTTTCAGGTTCTGTTCAGAATAAAAATCCTACTCATATTAACATCATTTTTTAATATATTTTACTCTATTCTGTTCCATTTTCTGTCTCATTGAATAAAAATAACTGATATTATTGAAATGAAAATAATTAATCTTTGCTAAATTATGTATTTTAATTAAAATAAACATTTCATTTCAGTTTTCAGAAAGTCTTTCTGTGTGCAAGCATGTTTTTATGTTGGTCTTTTGTGTTTTGATTCTTTTTTTCTGTGTTCATAACCTCTTCTTTAGTTTTTATGTCCAGATTTTCTGTGAAATGGGGATTCAATTTTTTGACCAGCATAGTTACTGCTGATAGTATATGGACATATGCTTTGCAGGTACATAAAAATAGTATTTTTCAGTTGTTAGCATTTTATTGTTTTGTCCCAAATAACATGTTGCCATGTCAACATCCTGTCAGGTCCAATGGCAACAACTGGGTGCAGCATAGCACACAACACGTGAGGACAAGGTGTAGAAGAAGCGATTAAAATCTGCGTTATTCTGTTTTACGGCAGCTACCCACTCACTGTTATTTCTGGTAACAAATGTCAGAAGTGCTTACTGCTCAGCCAGCTCAGACATTGCTGGGTGCTCCTTATTCTCTGTGACTGAAACTAATTTGGGCTCATTGTCTGTTTTCAGAGTCCTTCTTTCATTCCAGAGGGGCAACACAAAATGCCTGCACTCAGCGGGTACCTCCTGCTCCAGAGCCTGGGTGGTGGGAGTCAGGCTGTGCTGGGGGAGCTTCCCATGTCCCCTCATGAGGAAGTCTGCTGGAGCTGCACAAAGCACCTTGTGAGTGATTTGGGAAAAAATATTTCTGGATTAAATTTAAACATTACTTTCCTTCCTTCGTTTTGTACAGAAAGCTCATGCTTCCTGATACTTTTCCAGCACTGAAAACTAAAGCAAACTAGCTTTTCAAATTGACACATCCTAACCTCTTAAATCTCTGTTAAAGTCACAAATTTCCTGCATTCTCTGTCCTGGCCTGCAATATATTCCTTGGTTTGTCTTACTTTCAGGGTATATTTAGATAATTGTCTAGTCAGAGTATTCTAATCTTGCATCAGTATTTATTTTGGCCCATATAATTCATTCAAAGGAAAACAGCTCCCTCCTCCCTAGTTCCTAGGAAACCTTTTCTGGTAATTCATATTGACAGCAGTGAGTTGTGACATTTATCGGTGAGGTGAAGCTGACCAGCTGCAGGGCTCCTGACGGATTTACTCAGCCAACAAGCTGCTCATGATTCCAGCCAGGTATTGACTTTTCTTTCCCTTCCCTCCCCTCCAGTTGGAAAGAAAATATGGAGGCATTCTTTATTGCTACATTTTTATTTTTACCAGTCATACGGAAAGCAGAAAAATGGACCAGCTCCTATATCTTCCCTTTAAAATTTATTTTCTTAATGCAAAAGGATTTTAAATATATTTCTAGGAAAGAAAATCAACATTGAATTTAAACTAGTTGAAATATAAAATAAACGAGCAGATTTTATCTAATGTTATTGGAATCACTTACTTCAATAACAATGAGCTTCAGTCTCATAAACAACCTGCCTGCAATCAAGTGACCTTTGTGATGAAAAAACTCTAACAATTCAAACTTAGCTCATGACCATTCTTCAAGCCCAGAAGCACAAAATGTGCTTCAAATATTCTTCGATTTTGTATATTTTTAAATCTTAGATATCAGTCGAAGTCAAAGATAGAGAACTTTCTGTATTTCTCTAGTTTCTCTCACTTTTCAAGTCCCTTCTTTTTGGATGAACATGCCTGAGCCACAATCAAACTTAAGGAAAGCATGAGTATTTCTAGAATTGACATTTTCAAGCACCAGTGAATTACTGAATCATTCATTCTTGGCACTGATACATTATACCCATAATTGTTCTGCTTGAGAAGGTGACATTTCCAGAAATGGCAGTTCAGCGTGGCAAAGGACACAACACTGCTGGGAAGATAAGTGAAAGGTGACAAGACCATGCAGCTGCCAAAGAACAGGCGCTCCTCGGTACATCGGCAGTGGATGTAACCAAGTTCAAGTGTTGTAGACTTGATGGAGAGTGAAGTCAACCTACATCACAAATGCTCTCATCTGATTTCTGTGATATGCACTGCATGGAATTAACACAAAGGCCATTACTGAAGCCTTTAAACCTGCTGGAAGGCATCCAGAGTTACTGCTGAGAAGAGCACAAAGAACAGGTACGGAAGACAGGTGAGAAAAAGGAGAGGGGAAAATGGCTTGGCATAAACCAGACAGAAGGGGGCTTCTGATGGATCAGAAAAATGAGTTGTCACCATTGTCATAAGAACGGTGAGACAGATAAAAGGCCCACTGGCACAAATGTTCTCTCATTGTGATGACTGCAATTGAAATATAATTTACTGAATCTTGCGTGTTGGTGCTAAATCGTTAAACAAGTTGTTGCACTAGGGATCACCACACTCAAAGTAATCCCAGAAGTTAATCCATAGATATCAAGCATCTGCAGCCATGTATGTTGCCCATAATATCCTGCTTGTTATATAAGCCCATAGAAAGTAAAAGACGTATGTACCTACACGCAGCCATTTTTTCCTGTGTAAAAAGATTATGTATCACAATGTTCCTATATACGCTGTAGCTATGAAGAATGTGTGTATTTCCAGAGATGGACTTGTGAAAAGAGTACATTTTCAATCTGTGCTTAGAGCAGGTCCTTTAACAAGAAAATATATTAAGTTGACTGTTGGAAGTGCTGTGGCTTCTTCAAATGTAACTGTGAAAAACGCCTTTTGTCATTCCTCCCCAGTGCATTATGTTGTGACAAGGCAGTCATGTTACATAACGTGATGGAGCTGATACCAAATAGCATGTGAAAGATTTGATCTCTATCTCTTTTAGTAAAAGTATCATGAGCTGTGAGTGACTGGACTTTGGAGGGTCTTTTCTTTCTCTTTAAAGAGAAGGAACAAAGGGACACTCTGTTTGAAAGTCCCGAAGCTCCATAAGAGCTGCCATTAGAAATTTTCCTAGTATTTTCTTTACATCTCTTAGTTGAAAAGCCTCTTCCTCTTTGAAATATGCACATTGTTACTGGCTCCCTCTTTCCACTGTCTCATCCAGAGCAGGTTTCCATTAGGGCCTGTAAAACAGGCTTTGAGAAACTTAAGCATATAATCCTGCATGGCTCATGGCATCACATGGTGAGGTGCATATTGCACTGTCAGTGACCCACTGGCTTGACCCATTTACTTCTCAGTGCTGAGAGCAGCAGCAGAGAAGGAGGAAGGAGGGAGCTGAGAAGTCACTAGGAGAGGGAGGGACCAGCAGGGACGTAGGAGGCTGAAAAGCGGGAGTTCTTTCCCTCTCCCACGATGTATTTTTGAAACTGCTGCCGTTCTGGACTCCCTGAATCCAGTGTGTTGAGAGAGATGCGTCTTTTCAGAAACATACTGAGGAATTATTTCCTCTGCTATAAATTAAACCACCGCAATTTAATCCAGCCACGGTGTATTCCAACTGGTCTTAATAGAGTTATCCCAGAGATAGCATTGGTCCATCAGTGTAATTGCTGTGCGTTAAGTGGCCGCAGAAACCAGGTTAACTGAAGAGTTACTATCAAACAAACACTGTTTTGCAAAGAAGAGTTTGCAAAATAAAACAGACTAGTCACTCAGTTAGAGACTTCCAACCAAGAAATCCAACCCCTCTGTCTTCCTGAATAGTAAATCTTCACTGTATTTTACTGATCTGGCTGAAACTGTTTTCATATTCAGAGATCAGCAGAAGCAGTTGGGAGAATACTGTAAAAGAAAAAGAAAAACAGTGCAAATATAAAAAAATACGGCTAAAATTCAGGAAACTTTACAGTCATTTCTTATCTATATTTCATAAACACATAAACAATGCTTATTTGATGAATGAGATTGTACAGTAGTGATAGTATTCGCAAAACTCAGCCTGAAACTTAACCTACCAGAATCCAAACAATGGCAAAGCCTTTGATTACATGGTAATCATCAGTGACACACAGTTTTAGTCACAGACTTCAAGATGAGCAAATAGCAAGCATAGCTTTTAAAAAGTACTCATCACAGGGAAAATTAAATAACTCCAAACATTCAACTTAATGTCAAATATGTCAGTATGTCAATGTCCTAACAGGATTGTTTCTAAAAGGAGATATTGTGAACTGACAAGTTAATAGATATGTGCTTTCATTATTACATTTTTCACAACTCTAGAAAGTGAGGTCATTTTTACTTTTTCTGTCACCAAAACCGATGAGGTAGACTACAGGAGGATATCAAGGCTCTGAAACACACTGTTGTAGGAAGTTTGGGATTATCTTCCTGGATCAATCCAAGATCTCTTCTAGAGCTATGTCCTGCTCCTGATAAAGCTCAAGAGTTTATGAATCACAAGACTGATAAGAGACATCATCACCTGCATTTCCAAGTGTTTCAGTAAGACAATGTTTATAAATTCTAATTGGCTCTAGGGAAGAAGTCTTTGTAACACGCTGTTAAGATCTGATTATTGCAATTATTAGAGAGATGCCTCTGCCTGAATTAAAGTGCAAACAAGACCATATGCTCAAGTCAATAGCATGGATTTTATTTAAGAGTAAATGTGAGGTAGAGAGAGATACAAAGAAATAGGAAAAAAAAAAACAATCAGGGAGAGAAAGAGGGTGACAGAGAAAAAGATTAAGTGAAAAGATGTCACTACGCTTGGATCCAGCCAGCATCCTGTTAGTCCTCTTCTTCTGGTCTTCTCAGTGGTGGGAATGCCAAGGCTGCTCAAAACTTCTCACCATTTTTACATTTTAGCAAACAAAGGAATCAGTGCTCATTGGCTATGCAGTTCCCTTATTCTATTAGTTAAATGATTCCCTTCCAATGCTAATTAGTACCATGCTCAGTTTTTATCCTCTTTTGAGTTGGGTCTCCCATCTTGAGTCAGGGGGCTAATGCCTTCCCCTGCTGGACTCAGACAGAGCTGATTTTCAGCACAGGTGCTGACTTGGCTTTCCTTGTGGATCCATTCTTCTCCCCAAGCCTTGTTGAATTCGCCTTAAACCCAATATAATTAGATAATAGTACCACCTTTATCTTCTCTCAAGTTCCTGTGAGGTGGTTTAACTCACAGTCCAAATTCACAGAGTCCGAGAGGCACATTCAGGAGGGGGTGAGAGGGGATTTCAATGGTTGCAGATGAGCAGTTGCTTCTTTGCACGGTTTGCTACAGTGGGCAAAGTTCTGCTATGATCTTAACAGTGTCTGAGGCAATTAAATCTCTTACACACACACCAACAATTTTTCAGGTTTTCAACCATGTATCTGCATAGTGAAATGTCTCATTTACTGCTCAGCTGTCATACTTCCACCACATTCCTTCAGCAGCCCTGCCCACATCTCAGTCCTGTCTCAATTTACTGGTGATTCAAATAACAATGAATGCATACGTCTGCTTTAAAGGCAGACCACCCAAAAAATGTGAGCCTCTATACTCCCTTTTAGTATTCTGTCTGCGAACAGCACATTTAGCACTCTGGCACAACCCTTTATAAAATGTGTTCAACTTCATGTAAGTCTTACTACTGGTCTGAAGCCTAGGAGCCAATATTTGTCCTGTCTCCATAACATTCCAGTCTATTGGGGATTGACTCTAATTTTCAAGGCTCTAGGGATGCATTAGCCATTTATTGTCCAAGTACTTGAGTACTTGAACACTGAAATAAAACTGAGAATGGTAACCAAGACATACAAGCATTATCTACACAGCCTAGAAACTGTAAGAATACAGGTTTATAAAAACTCTGTTGGTTAAGTATGTAAATGTTGCAAATTCCTGCTTATTCTCTGTGTGTGTCTGCTCATTCAGAAATTAGAGAACTTCCCTCTTTAGGCAGTGACAAATGAAAAGGTGCTTCTGGTGAAGACAAACTGGAAAGCACCAAAATTGTCTGTAGATTCAAATAATCTGCAGAATCAAACAGGCTTGAGTTTCCCTCATCCCTTTGTCTGAAGACTAACTAAAGGCTAATTGTGTACCTATTTGGAAGTTGTGTACTCGTTCAGAATATTAACTGAGTGTTAAAACAGGAAGAATAAATAGACCCTTCATTCAAAGATAATAAACCTTAGCTGTTCAATATTCATATCACTTAACAAAATTAGAATTATATAGCAGAGCCTTGACTGATTGTGTGGTGAATGAATTACATGGTCAAAGTGGAGTTCCAAAGCAGGACACTGGAGAGGATGACAGAGTTAGAATGTAAATATCACAAAAAGAAACAATTACATTGCAATGTCTCCCAGACATTATAATTCATGACTTTGATTCAATTAAAATAATTTCAGAGCTTTCTAAGTGCAAAAAAGAGCACTCAAAGCCAATAAAACTATGAAAATTGGCTTCACAGACAGCTGGTTCGTTCTATAAGAAAGCAGGAGGTCTACAGAAAAACTTTCAAAATGTCCTCCTGATACGTCAAAATTTGAAGCGTTGATAATAAGGTGAAGAGTACAATCATACAAATTAGTGACAGGAAGATGGCTTGGGAAAACAATCACTCATTAGAACCACTTGTTCTTTCTCAGAGACTCAACAAAGTAGTTCTTCTGCAGAAAACACATTTTGAAACTATGCCTTCTAGGAATAGACTCATCCATGTCTTCCTGCCTAATATATCACATTTAAGACTCTGAAGACCAGATTCTGGCCACGTGGTTACACTGATAATCAAGTAAGTAAGGATGAGACCTCAGAGATTACAATCTGTTTTGCAGGAGGAACAAACACTCTGATTAATTTTTTGTAGAGGTAAACTTATGTCATAATAGGCTTTCTATCCTCCCTCTCTTCCCAGTTTGTTAAATTTCTTTTTGCTTACTCTCCCATCCATAAGAGATCTGCACTTCAGTGACCATCTTTGTTGTTGTCATTGTTCTTTGGGGGTCCCCAGGATCATTGTCAGTAACCTAAGGCAAAATATAATTGCAAGTTTTACACCATCAATACTTAAACACTCAGGATGCAGAAAAGGAAAGGTTCTTTTATCTGTGAATGTATACATAAATAGAGAAGAATCACAGCATATATGACACTTATCTGCCATGATGTCAGGAGAGCACTGTGTCACTCAGCTGCCCACTCATCACTATAACTGTTGAATCAGATGCAAGGCAGGTTGCCATTTATAGTGTTTAATATGTTTCCTGTAAACGTGCAGGAAATATTTGTTTGAAGTTCTGAAGGAAACAGTATTGATGTTCACAGAGTTGCAACAAACTACTTGATGAAAGAAATCATTTTTAAGAAAGAGTCCTATGGGAGAAATAGAGCCTGTTTATTTACATGAAGATCAAAGCAACTTTCATATGAATTGATGCTAAATATTTAGTACTTGAGTGACTAGTAAAGAACCCTCTAAACTTCTGAAGGAAAGAATAAAAAAATGGGAGACAAATCCTTATGTATAAATATATACATAGGCTCTCTGTTGGCAAAAACTTGGTTTTTATTATTTGCATTACAGTAGTGTCTAGGGTCCAGCTTGAGATCAGATCCACTCTGTCATAGTATACAAAAACACTTAGCAGAATACAGTCTCTTTTCTGACAAGCTTATCATGAAAACAAGCAAAGGTCAAGCAGGAGGACAAATTCTGATTCAATTTGTGTGAATTTCCCTGATAACTTCAAAAAGATGTACATTAAATAAAATTGTCATTAAATTACTCCAAGCAATGGAAATTGCTTAATATGTATGTTACGTGAACTAAATAAGAACCAAAGACCTCATATACTAACTGCTCCTGATGAAAACTTTCCTTAAATTATTTATCTATATTCTCATTTTGTTCTTCATCCAAATCAAGTTTAATTACAAAAATCAAAAACAGAACTGAGTAGTCCTTACACAATTGCACAGTGTCACAATGTCAGAGGGCATTCAGTCACAGACTGATCAAGCACTAAAATGATATGAAAAATGAGTAGTGCAGGAACAGACACCCATCCACCAAAGAAAACCATCTCTCTGTGAGTTACCAGCAACTTCAACATCACCCAAAATAACTGCCTCTAGCTGGCAGAAATCTGTCTTCCTCCTTAAAGGTGAATTCTGAGGTTTGAGGAGGAACTGCGTCAAAAGTTAAGAATATATATCTGAGTGCCAGAATTTCTGCAGCTACGGAGGGAGAGGGCTGGGAAATAGGCCAGTGGCATTTATTTCTCGTAGTTTACCTTCTTTCTGGCCTCTAGCTGCAGATTCCTAACCTTGCAAGGCCTCCCTCTAGAAATCAGCACAGTTCTAACGCACATCAGTGACTTTGGGACTGTGGTTAATCTGGAGCTAGGCTAAATTCACACTTCCTCAAATCAGAAAAGCTTTGTCCTCCTATGTGTAATGTACTACTTTTCACTGTATGCTCCTGAATAGTCCTCATTTCTGTAATGCTTTTCCCAGTAGTTCATTAAGTGCACCTTTACCATCTGTCACATGTGGTTTGTTCTCTCTCTTGTACTTTATTGCTACCAATATAAAATAACGTATAAAGAGTAGGAAGAGTAGGGCAGTTGGCTGCATGGAGTAAATAAAGTGAAAAATTGACAATAACCTGTAACAGACATTTATGAAAAAAACTTTTGTGTTTTCTATTCCTTCACATATTCAAAGTAGGTTCTTCAAGCTACAGTCACTGGTATGGTATTCATTATTCTTTTCTTTTTTTCCCTCAAGGAAGAATTATTTTATTTTAAACATAAATAATGAAGACTTTTCTCTCTCTGTGAAGGTTCATAATAAGCATGCTATAATACGAATTAAGCTATCTCAAAGAAACAAAAAAGTACTACTGCTTTAAATTCTGAACATTGGGAAATAAGCAAAAAATTTTTTAAAAACCCATTGTGAAAAATTTCAGGCACTGAACTATATTGAACCCAGGAGAATTGACTCCCTTCTTTGCAGTGCCTAATGGAGATCATGTGCTCCTCGGCACCAGCAGCTACAGTCTTGTGAAGTGCCTACATTAATTCTCTGTGTGACCTCAGATGGGCTCATTTGCCTGTCATGGCAGAGCGGGTCCCTGTTGGATACTTGACTGCTTAAATCTGAAAAATTCTGAGCACTAAAGTTCTAGTCCAACCTCTTTCCCATGGGCAGGAACACTAAGATTTTTCTGTATCTTTCCTTGAGAGCTCAGATCCATTGATTTTATTGTCAGAAAGATTTCCTTGAAATCAATCCATTTTTCCTCTTTTCAATTTCATCTCATTTTGTCAGGTAACATTGCACATTCTGGAAACTAATCTAAAGTTTTTCTGATCAGTAGTTCAGTTACAGATATTAGAGCTGCTTGGAACCTTATAAAATTTAAATGTTTGATTCTCTAATAGCAGTTTATTGATACCAAAATGTTTCACAAATTTGTGTAGTTTACAACATAAATTTTGATGGTAGGATTTTTGAGGTCATGGGTTAAATCCACGGCAATCCTAAAAAGGCATATATAGACAGAGAGAAATATTAGAAAATGAATCTTTTCACTACGCCAATGCATGTACCTTTTTGGAAAAATATTTATGATCCATGTTTTGAACTCAAATTACAACAAAATCTTTACTGCTGTAGTACAACCACATTGTCCATCCTTAGCCAACAATTATATGTGTATATTAGGACAATGTAATTATGCCCTCAATTTGTTTTTCATCAGAAAACCTACATATCAGTATACATTCTAATAATCTGTCTCTTCTGGATTTGATACAATTCAGTATTTCATTAATGACCTAAAAGGAACAGAGAGCAGGCTTATTAAGTTGACAGATACCATTTCCTGGGAGGGACCAAAAGAATGTTAGAGGACAAGGACAGAATTCAAGATGATCTTAATAAATCAGAGATATAGACAGAAAATATTGCAAGATTTAGTAGTGGTAAATGCAAGATGCCATACCCAGTCATGATTAATTAACTACATAAATACAGCATGAGGAATAACTGTCTATAGACAGTTCTATAAAAAAAACAGATGAAGGATTTTGAGGGGTCACAAAGTGAACATGAGTCAACAGTGTCATGCTGTTGTGAAAAAGGCAAATGCTTCAGAATCTGTACAGCAGGATGTATAAGAAAGACTGTGACTGGAAGGAAATGTGAAGTAATCCCTCTGCTTTGTTCAATGTTTATTTAACACTATGGCCTTAGATAGAATATTGTGTCTAATCCTGGGCAGTATACTTCAATAAACTTATAGATCAATGCAGAGTGTCTAGGAAAAAAAATTTTAAAAAAAATCAGAGGTTTAAAAATATAGCCTGTGGACAAAGGCTAAAGGAAAGGAGTAGTTTAATTCAGAGTAGAGAAGACCAAAGAATGGTGTTTGCTTTAAATAACAGTCAAATAAACAAAAGGGACGAGATGATTTCTTGAAGTTTTTCTCTTGTCCTAGGATGTAATAATTGCTGGCCGCTGAAGTAAAGAGGACTATAATTCTGTGAAGCAGAAACACCAGCCAGAAATACATAATACCTCCAAGAAAAAAAATAGAAGTATCTTTACATTTGCTGAATTCCTATTATAGGAATTTACAGAGAGAAAAGTGCCTAGCTGAGCCAGAAAGATACATCATCATTAACCAGCAGTACAGAGCCTATGCAATTCACGGGACAAGAACTTTTTAAAGTCTACTTGTACCATACCATCTATAACTTACTCCCACTCCAGAAATCATAGAATCAATCAAAGAATGGTTTGCGTTGGAGAGGACCTTAAAGATCATCTGGTTCCAAGCCCCCTGCCATGTGCAAGGACATCTTTTACAAGAGCAGGTTACTCAAACCCTCATCCAACCTGATCTTGAACACTTCAAGGGATGGGACATCCACCACTTCCCCATCATTGCAAAACTGTTTTGAGATCTTTAATAATCATTTTGCAAGCAAACAAAAAGCTATTCAAGGTATAGTTTCTATACAAATATAACTTCAGTCAAAGGGATGTATTAGAAAGTATAGGAATTAAAATTCTCTGTCTGTAAAATAGCCACTGTTTTTTGTAATCACAAAATCAGAAACAAAAATTAGATCCTCTAAAAAAAGTCTTGAGTGATTGTGTGCTGTATTTCTTAACACATATATCTCTGTAAGATCCTTAAATCAGGTCTTTATGGCAGTCCCCAAATGGAAAAGCTGAATTGGTGAGGAAGTGTCAGAATTAAGTACTGAGAAATGCAGGGGCAAAAATCACTGCAAAATGAGCAGCTTACTCAATACAGGCCCTAAATACAGTTAATTTGTGGTTCTACAGTTAATACAGTTTCTGTGGATCCCAAAGGCAACGATATTCATCTTGTTTCATCCTGGAAGAAGGAGCTGCCTAAAAGGAAAACTGCTGAGAACAGAAAGCAGTGACACAGCGTTTGAGCTCTTCTATAGAAGCAACATACAGAGACTGCACCATTCATCAAACTGCACAGATTCTTCCTTTACAAATTGTGCTTTTTTTCCACAGCTGCCAAAGTGGTGAGGAAAATCATTTAGCTCAAGTCATGTGAGTCCCCTGTGGAAGGTGCTGCACAGAATTTGCTAGGACTTTTAGACAGAAGAGGATAACGCAGACAGCTCAGAACAACAGTGAGACTATAAAACTAGAAAATCCTGGAAGCTGTGTTCTTTTGTCTCCTCACCCAAGGATCTACCCTGAACTGAAAATGTTGTACCCAGAAAATTTCATGCAATCTTTCCTGTCTCCAGCTTCATTCCTGAAGCATGCAGACTGAAAACCCATGTTCCTCTTCCTATTGTGGTGGTGGGACAAGGAAAGAATAACCTAGGGTGCCACTGAGATCAAATTGAAAAGGTGAGAGGCTGCCTAAATAAGAAAAAAAATCCCCAGCTCAGAAAAAAATGGTACTAGACACCAAAAACTTTGTGACTTGATAAATAGAACAGGACACCAGGTAGCAATAACAAGGAAAGAGTCTCCATTTTAGAAAGAAAAAGAAATTCTTATCAGCCACCCACCATGTGTTATAATTTAAAGCTTTTGAGAAAAAAGCATTGCTTTACTGCTAAAAGGTTTAAAATGCTGCAGTATGTAGACCAAAAATTCTTGATTAGCTGTGGCAGATGAGTCAGAAGAGACACAGTTCACAATTCAGTGCAGCCCTTACATTTTGACATATATTGTTAAGTGCTCCTCAAAGTTGTCCCAAAGAGGGAAAGAAAAGAAAAAAGAAAAGAAAAGAAGAGAAAAGAAAAGAAAAGAAGAGAAAAGAAAAGAAAAGAAGAGAAAAGAAAAGAAAAGAAGAGAAAAGAAAAGAAAAGAAGAGAAAAGAAAAGAAAAGAAGAGAAAAGAAAAGAAAAGAAGAGAAAAGAAAAGAAAAGAAGAGAAAAGAAAAGAAAAGAAGAGAAAAGAAAAGAAAAGAAGAGAAAAGAAAAGAAAAGAAGAGAAAAGAAAAGAAAAGAAGAGAAAAGAAAAGAAAAGAAGAGAAAAGAAAAGAAAAGAAGAGAAAAGAAAAGAAAAGAAGAGAAAAGAAAAGAAAAGAAGAGAAAAGAAAAGAAAAGAAGAGAAAAGAAAAGAAAAGAAGAGAAAAGAAAAGAAAAGAAGAGAAAAGAAAAGAAAAGAAGAGAAAAGAAAAGAAAAGAAGAGAAAAGAAAAGAAAAGAAGAGAAAAGAAAAGAAAAGAAGAGAAAAGAAAAGAAAAGAAGAGAAAAGAAAAGAAAAGAAGAGAAAAGAAAAGAAAAGAAGAGAAAAGAAAAGAAAAGAAGAGAAAAGAAAAGAAAAGAAGAGAAAAGAAAAGAAAAGAAGAGAAAAGAAAAGAAAAGAAGAAAAGGAAAAAAGAAAAGAAATAAAAGAAAAGAGCAGCATCATTAATTGAACCTTGAAAATAACATAAGGGAAAGGATATGAAAATGGAGATGAAATTCTTCATCATCATAGATTTTGTGGAGGTTTTACAATTAGTATACAAAATTTAGTCATTCCTGCCACAGGGGATTCCTCAAGATGTCTATGGATTGGATTGTCTTGATGTACTTTAGGCAGAAAGTTACTCGTGCAGCCAGGGAAGGTAGTGCCTTAATATGACATACAATAATACAAGCCCCCTTCTGTCTTTTTGAGAGAAAGAAAAGGTTGGATAAATACAGTAACAGATGTGCAGCAGTGCTGGATGAGTACACACTGTGCATCTATGTGTGACTCTACCATCTATAAACCTAAATAAATAAAAATAACTTGATTCAAGGGCTGGGTAAAACATATCCCAGAAACATGATAGTTCTGCAACACTGATGTTTAGCTAGCTCTTTCTTTCAGAACATGATGGGAGTTGAGTTCCGAGGGCAAACACTGGGAAGTGAAAAAGAAGATCTCAAAAAAAGGTTCTGACAGTTCCAGAGGCCAAGACATTTCTAGCAAAAGTCAAAACATTGACATTAATATTCCAGAATTCTACAGGATTGAATTCAATGAGCATTCCAGAAAATCATATGATTCCAGACAATGATGTCATATGATTGCCGTCTGGTTTAGAATTGAGATAGTTTTCTTTAACCTTTCAAAGTCTGAAGAGTTCTTGTTAAATGTGAGGACAAAGTTCTCTTGCATTATTTAGCAGGGCTGCATGATGGGAAACATTTTACTGTGTCCACTTGTAGGCACTGCCACACTTCTCAGGGCAACAACCAGACACAGAAGTGAATTGGATCAGGATATTGCAAGAGTTGCAGAACAGAAGCAGCAATGCACTGCAGAGCAAAAGTTAAATGACAAGCACACCCTCCTACCAGGGTATAAGGTCAAGGGCTCGGGTAACAGTCCCACTTTCTCTTTAGACAGGGATTCACAATGGACCCACGCTGCAGCAACTGAGAGAAAGAACAATATGACAGCAAAGCTTTTCACCCTGCCTGGTTAATACCAACAGCAGCTTCTGTCTATCCTCACTGAGTTGCACATGCTTAAATTTTGAAAGATTACCTTCTTTTTTCTTTGTATCCTGAGCCTGAACTGAATAAGTTATGAATAATTAACACTCAACCCTATTTAAATTTCAAAGGTAGTGGAAGTCTTCCTTTCTAATTTTCTAGATTGGTACACACTGTTTTGATTCCAAAATGTTTGTTAAATCAGTAGAGGTGGAGTTTTTTCCCTGTACTTTTTGGAATGTGATCAAAGGCTAAGAAGGTTATTAGGATGAGGAAGCAGTCTCCAGAACCAATATTTTCACTGCTGTGGGTCAAATCATGGCTCTTTTTCTAGTATAAGAATCATATCTTTCAGTTGTTACCAATATGACTCAAACTGACTTAGGTATATAAATAGAAATTCTGATGGATTTCACAGTTTAGTGTTAAATTCCTATCATCATTTCACATCATGAGAGGTTTCTAACCACACTGTTAAATTTTGTACGGTCCTTTACACACTCTTATTTTCACTAGACTTATATTTTACTGTCTTATAATTGTACTGCATCTAAACCGTACAGAACCATAGGGAGATAGGTAGATAAAAAGTGCAGATGGTGCTAAGGAAAATCTTTCAGCAGATCTTAAGCCAGACAGAACTCTGTGTGTTTTATATTGCAGCTGTGTGCAGTAACTGTAGACCATCATACTGCACAGATGGAAGTGCAAGTTTGAGGGTTATTGAGCATGTGGATTTTCCCAGTGTGTCACAATTACAGAAACATCTGTGCTAAATAACTTCAAGCTGATCCACAGCAAAAATTGGCAATGTTCAATAACTCTCAATATCCTCTTTTTCCCCTGTGGTGAGATGGCCTAGTGATTGCGAGTTGGACTATAACATAAAACATGTAGCTTCATTATTTCAGGGCCTATTTAGAGATCTCTCCCATGGTATATTACCTAAAAAATCCATATGTTTTTCTTTACTTAGCTCTATAGAGCCTGAGTTTCAGAGATGCCACATGCCTGCAGCTATCATTGACTTCCATTAGAGGTGTGGATATGTAGGTTCTCTAAAAATTGAGTCCTGTGGGGATATTTTTAATTGATTTTGATTTGCAGAGAGAAAGGAAATAGTCTGGGTGGCATGATCATAGGAGAACAGAAGGGAAACAGAGGCCGTTTGCCTGTAGGAAATGATTAAAAACTATGAACACATCTGATATTTATATTGTGCCATAAAAACATAGAAAACATTCATCACTTGGTTTCTTTCTTGTAGTGGAGACAGAGAAGATACTATTGTCTTGAAAAAGTGTTACAGATCAGAGAACTTTCCCATATACCCTAAATGATATAATCACATAATCTTCAATATATTTATACCACAATGCAGTTTAGGAAACTTCATTGTTCCTTATCTGTGGCTGAGCTGGGACACTGTTTCTCTCCCTACATTCTCAAAAGCTTTGGAACACTGAGGATTTTTGGATGTAAAAATACTTACTCAAATATGACACATTACCAATTCCTCATGCACTGCCACAGAATCACTTTTCAATCCTTGTCTTTATTTTCATCTAGAAAACACTCCAATAGAGTCACCAGATTTTTCTCACCTCCTCCCAGTAATAGGAATAGAAGGATTCATATGTTTCTCAGCTGCAACACAGTACAAACCTTCTGCCTAAAGTACATTTTTCCATGCATTGTCCAATGTCAATTGGGACTTCCCAAGTGTACAATACACTTCCTTAGAAACTGTGATCATTCTTTAATGTAAGAGACTCATCAGTAGGATTCCTTCCCTTATATCTAGTATGGATTTTGTTTTCCTCAGTTCCACCCCAATTTCTTCCAAGAGCACTATTATTCAACTAAATATTTCCTTGACTGCTTTGATGTTCAGACTCTTGAAATATTAGCGAACTAGTGACATGCATCTTATCTGACATTCAGCCAACTTAAACAGTGTTAGTTGTTTCATCTTTATAAACCAGTCTCCATTTTTTGATAATTACTGCTACCTGTTTTTAAATTCTTCCTAGTTAATCTCTGACTTTCTATGTACTGAGCTGCAGCTACTATAATATTCTAACTACCATCACTTCTGAAGTACAGAGGAACTATAATCTTCTTGGTTTATGATATGACTCCTCAGAGGGAACAGCCAAAATCATATTGGCTTTTTATGCAGCCTTATCTCTTTGCCAGCTCTTGCATAATTTTTTGCAGTTCAATATATATTCATCCTAGGGTGAATGCATAGCTAGTTGGTGTCTGAATATGGGTCTTCTTCCCACTTGTTTCAAAGATGTTAAGCTTCTAAGTAGGTATACAATAAAAAAAAAAAAAGGCAAAACAAAGGAAAAGTACCTTAACATAGAAGAGAGATTGCAAGATTGAAAGAATTTCTCAGTCTTTTTTCTTCCTAGCCACCCATCCATCCCCAGTGCACACCCACCTGAAATCACTCAACAGCGCCTCTCCCAGACTTTGTCTCTGCCAACTTCTAACAACTGCCAAGTTGTCAAATGATGCAGTTATTGTGTCCCCATAGCAACAAGCTTTCTGGCCTGAGTGACAGTATTTCCATATTGTCAACTGGAAAATGTCCCAGATAACTCTAGGAGCACCTGGAGTTTTCCTGCTCTGCAAATATCTTTTTCTTTTCCCCTCCCAATTCTTCATGTATTAAAGGGAAGTTATTTATACTCATTGCAACGGATGGTACAATGACAGCTGAGCATTTGAAATTTGCTTTAAAATTCTGTAAATCTGTCCTTTCAGTAGAATTTTTGTTCCTTTTGAAACATAATTTGTGAATTTTAATGCCTTATTTAAAATATTTTTTTTAAAAATACCAGTAAGTGGCATATCAGGATCTTGATAACTGAACAGAGAAAATATATAACGTATTATGTGACACATTCTTCATGCTTTTATGCTCAATGAGGAATTTAAGAGAAATGCAAAAGAACAGATGAAAATGTTTTCCTCAAGGAGGAACACATTTCTAACCTATGTATATCTAATATGTTACTGTACTGTATGCTATGACTAATCTCCCAGAGAAAGAGTGTTTTGATCATACAGACTGATTATGCATACATTAAAAGGGAAGAGAAGTGAGGAATAAAAGCTAAATAAATCCCACCAGTTTAACTGAATTGGATGAAAGCTACACCCCTGAAAATCTGGCAATTATGTCCATCTTAAATTTTAGCAGTGTTTTTCAGTTAGATTATTTAATCTCACTTACTCTTGAAGATGACTCCCAGTCCATTTATCATGGCCACCTAAGGTCATTACTGAAATAGTAAGTCGATATTCTTGAAGCATGTGGAAACTACATTTATCAGAACCATTACAACATTCACACAGTATCACTCCAAGTTAGCATGTGGGTGAAAGAGAACAGAAGCCAGTTTACTGTCTTTTGGACAAGCTGTAAGTCTACACAGTCAGTGGTATTTGAGTGGATGGTGCAGTCAGCCCCAGTATCCTTGTCAAACGCAGGTTTTGTGCCTAGTTCTGTCAACCAGGTTACCAACACAGTTTCAATGTTTCTTTTACTTCTGAGCTGGACAGTAACACCAGGATATGATTATCCTTTTATGTGGCTGCGACCCTATATATTAAGTTTTCAATAATGATTGACAGCTCTTCCTAATTGCATATTGCTAATTTTGTAGGCTTAAGACTACTATGGTGCTTAATTAGCAACTGTATGTGATGTTCCTTCAGAGGCTTTACTGAATAAAGGATTGCATGTCCAAAATATACCAATGCAAATAACACAAATTCACAAATTAAAAGCATATTCTGAAAATTAGGATCCCATTTATGCAGGTTAGCTACCAGCATATGATAAGGAGAGAAGCAAAAATACTTAACAATTTGATGTAAGCAATTAATCATTTATGAAATAGCATACTTTTAATCTGAGAGTAATGGAGTAAAGAATTAACAAAGGCTATTTCATGGAGAGAGATCCATTTTATTGCAGATATTATTTTAAAAATATAATAATTTTATAGGGCAGTCTTGTAGGCCCTATATAATAAACTAAAGTACACTTCATTCACACATATTGTCCTAGCTATTCCAGCTAGTTATGACTATATTAGAGATAATTATTTAAGGAAAAACCTTATCCAAAATCTGCAAAAGCACTGGGTTGAGGGAATCATTGAGCTCCACAAATGAGACACTGCTTTGAGCATTATTTCTGTCTGGGTTAGTACAAAGTACAACTAGCACCAAAACACCTGAGGTGGTTAGGTTATGAACACAAGTTGCAGGCAAAACTAGCACACATGACAGCTAAAGAGAGATGGGTACAGGACAAACTGGCAGATTGAACAAGATGTCGAGACTGAGCACAGGAACACAATGCTGGGAGACATAACCTGATGGAAATGCGGCCCGTTCCTGCCCTCACAGGCAAGCCTATCCTCACCCTCACCCTCACACAAGTGCACAGCAACAGACTGTGGATCACCCAATATGCACAATACCCTATACCCATATATAAAATGCAGAAGCCCCAAACCTGAAAAATCTATGCTTGCCACAGGAATAACAAAGGAGGAATGAACAGCAAATATTCTACAACATTAAATAAGTATTCAGACAATCAGAGAATCATAGCATCACTTAGGTTGGAAAAGACCTCCAAGACCATTCTGTCCAAGCATTAACCCAGTATTGCCAAGTCCACCTTTAAACTATGTCCTTAAGTGCCACAATTTGATAGAATTCCATGCAAAGATCTCATGCCTGAGCTTTGTTACTACTACTCAACAACTGTTCCTTTCCCTACTCTTTGTGTTAGAATGTTATCATTTTTTAATTCATGTAAGTAGTTGCTTCAAGCAGCATATGGGCTTCTGCTGTACATAATACTGTGATTTCTGACCTGACTCCTCTAATACTCTCTTTTTCCTATATGACTGGGCTCAAATCAGCTCATGCCCCTGCCTGCTGAGTGGTTGCTGCATTTAAGCTACATAAGCGTTACTGTACTTGAGTGTAATATAGCAAATGAGTGCACCAGAATCCCACTGAGGCAGCATGTAGCCTGAGGGTACTAATGGTTCATCAAGAAGACCTTAAAGCCTATTTAATGCCAAAGACTAAAGATCTTTATATTTCTTTCTGCCATTTTGCAATTCATTGCAGAATTGAAGTGAGAGAGTGAAGGTTTTTTCCTCATGTAGCAAATTAAAAAATGAACAACTGAGTATCATGTGTTTCTTTTTAATACAATATGATTCATGCCTCATCCTTCATGCAAGCCAATACTTCTTTGATTTAGAGCCTGGATAGCTATAAACCATTATTACAAAGTAATCTGCTACACAAGAATTTATAGGACAAATCCCTTAAGTAAGGGTTCATGGCTCCTCAGCCCAAACATCCTACATCTATCTATTTAATCTAGCTAATTTATCTATCTCTCTCTGTATTTATAAGGAATTCAGTCACTGGTAGCCAGATGCAACCAGTGTAAATGCAATTTATTGACAAATGGCGGGGGTGGTGTTTGCTGACAGATACAGTTTTATCATTAAGGAAACAAGTGCTTTAAGAAATGTTGTCACCGTGTTGAAACATTTTATAAGATTTTATGTTCATTCACATTCTGACCCATTATAGTATTTTTATTTGGACTGGCATATTTATCTTTGCAGTAGGTGGTGGGGGGTGGGGAAGCACAGGGTAGAGTAGTACAGGTGAAGAGTCCCACTAGTTGGAAGTGTTACTTAAGTAATTCAAAGGTTAATTTGGGAAAAATCAGTGCAGTTTCATTTTCTTCTTCCCTATTATTCATAGTGGCTATGTAAAACATTTCCAAATTGGGAATATTTTCTCTGGAATTATACGTCTCATTATTTGCAAGGAATGATTATGCTTGTTATGTATCTAGGTTGATATAGAGACCATTGAGAATGGCATTCATAGAAATGAAATATCCACGTTTAAGCTCACACATAAGAGAGCTGTTGTTTCATGAGGACAATTCCTGTTGCTGTTCCTAATAGTGAAGGTCCTGCTGTGCTACTTTTGTTTCTGCTATGGCGGAACAAGTTCTTGCCTGCAGGCAAGACTGAACTTCCAAAATGATTATGTTATTCTCAGTGTCTAGTGAGCAATGTGGAAAGCATGGGGGTTTGATTTGAGGATACAGGAGAGCTATAAGGATTTAATGTCTGGAATTAATCACCTCGAGTTCCCTCTGCCACTGGTCAGTCATCCTTTCTGTGCTCACATATCATTACAAATCATTGCAAGCTGGTATATTAAAGGAATATTTCTGCATTTGTTGTGCCAAAGAAAATTTTATAAGGGCAGGAGTTTGCCCTTTTTTTTATTGTTTCAGTGAACAAGCATGTGAAACTGTAGCAAATGAATTCTCAGTCAGACCATAGAGCTTCAAACTTGAGCTGACACATTGTGGTGAAGTATACGTAGTACAAATGCTCTCCATTTTCTGCCAGAAACTAGGCCATCCGGCTGTGCCCTCTGGAGCAGTGTAAGTCCCAAGCTGCCTCTTCCATGCCCCTTCCCAAAAGCTTCAGAACAGTCAGTACCTATATTCTGTCCCCTCAGCTGTGCCTCATTTAATCCAGATTTTGAGGTAGAAAAGAAACTGATTGCTAGATAACACTATGTAGAAGATAAATTGAGATTTTTACTGTTTTATCTATGGGCAGTAATGGCATGTTTCCTAGGAATAACAGTATCACTACCAATGGCACTTAATGGCTAAACCTGTGATATTATGCTTTAGAGGCTAATATCTTTGTAGATGACTTCCCTTGTTCTGGAGTACCTTTAAGGTAACAATGGAAGGGCACCTATAAGATAACAATGGAAGGGCACATACTTGTTCAGACTTCTGCTATGAAGCAGTCACAATCCAGACCCTTCACTGTCCACTGCATATAATTCAATTTTATATCAGATGCCTACACTTATCTCATTTTTCTCAGAAACTACCGTTATTCAGATCTTTTACATTTAACTGCTTCTATTTTTGCTTAACTGTTTGATTATTATTATTCTCCTCACTTACTCTGTACTAAAGCATGTGCTTAGTCAACCTGAAAAAAATGCAGTGAAAGGTGTAACATGGATCTTAGGCAGCCAGATTTTGATTGCCTAAAATAATTTCAAATAAAACCCAAGGGAGGGTTGTTTACGATGTTCCGTGATGCACGGAGGTGCCAGGGTCAATTAGACACCCCCAAAAAATCAAGAGTGAGTTAGTGCTCCTGGCACTCATGGTAGCAAATTATACTTGCCAAGAGAGTTATTGTAGGTGGTGCTATTATGATACAGCAATGTTGTGGCAAACCTGTTAATGCAGTGCATCCTCTGTACCAGCAGAACCAGCATTTATGCACATAATTCTGGATCATGCTCTATTTGCCACACAGATCTGGTGTGCAACTTTTTCTATTTGCAATACAATGAAAAAATGATGTCTTAGGACTGAGCATGACTCCCTCTGTATGAGTATTTCTCAAGAAACCAATGCCCATAATAATCAGCACACTTTCTGTGTTTCACTCAGCTGCATGTGCACTCAGTGTACTTTTTTCCCAAGTTACCATGACCTTTAATAGGCAGTTTTTTTATTCCATGTTTCCTAATTAGGAGATAAATCTAAAGCAAAACAAAATATGATTGTTTTCCCCTGATCTCTTTTCTGGCTTCTGCACCTAACAGTGTGACCTCTATTTCTCTCTGTTCCCTATCTCATTCTTTTCTGAGCACACCTGACACACATAAGGTTTAATAATTTACAGGTAGAGGGCCTAGTTTGCCAGGCTAGAGACATATTCCAATTTCTTCCCACAACTCTAATGAGACAAAGCAGTCACAAGCTTATTGCTACTGCCACATAAAGTCAGATTTATGGATGCTTTTTGTAAGAAAATGGTGCAAGACAGTTTGAGTGTTCCTCTGAATTTCTCCATTTGTCTTCCAGAGTAAAGTTTCCCAACATGCTAATGGAAGAATCACTATTATGAGTATTAATTTATTTTTCCTTATTAAGAACTTAGGTAAGGTTGGCCAAGTCCAAAACACATTCTGCAATTCTACCCAAAAGTCCCAACCTTATATCCAGTGATCATGATTCCCAGAAGACTGGACGCTTAGAGACAGATTTTTGAGTGCTATTGCTCATTCCTGGTTGACGTATTAAGGAGGGGTGTTATGGAACCAGTGATTCTCTAAATGATCCACCACTGCTAACAGAGCTCCTGAGAGTTCTCTGCAGATGGCAAAGGTTATTCTATACTCCCTGAAAATGACAGGAGAGCATACTGTACATCCACTCCTTTCCCAGCAAACAAGGAGATGCCCACTGACTTTTGTTTGCTTGCTTTTCTCGGTTTCTGATGTGAATTATTCATTGCTTCTGTTTAAACAGTCTGGGGGTTTGCATCATTTGAAGATGCCGCATCAGCATTATAATTTCAGAAGATGTAGCACAGAGGCAAAAGCAACTCACATTATATATGGTGGCAGCACATCTAGCTCTAGAAATGGCCAGACCTGAGATATTATATTCTGAACCAGATGGTGCTGTCAGACAGCACAGAATGACAACTTTTAGATGATGCAGAAAGGGTAATGTGCCCAAGCAGTGAAGGAACTCTGTCTCCACTTGCTGCATTTTTTTAACTTCACTTACAGATGGCACAGCAAGGATCATCTCAGGAGGAAAAGTAAGACTTCCTGATAGCTGATCTTAACTTAAAAGTATCTGTTGGAACTTTTAAAAATTAGACAGGCAGACCTTTGTTCCTAGGACCGCCTTTGTCTCCCTCATAGTATAACGAATAGGGAATAATAGAAGGAACTGGGAATTGTTTGTTTGAGGGCTTTTTTTTTAATCTGAAAAACCACAGAATAATATTCATTTCAATCAAGCAACGTTTCTAATGCAAAATTTATATTAAAATATGACACGTTGTTTTCCTCTTCATAAACTGGTTACAATTTTCAGGTCAAAATATTTTTCAGTTCCAAGTATTACTTAGGTAGAAACATTGAATATTTGTAAGAAATCAAATTGAAACAGGTTGAAATTGTCAAAACTAAATTACATCATTCATTCAAGCTATCACACATTACTTTACAACTGAGAATGTTTGTGGACATTTCTTAAAAAATGACCCTTCATCATATTTTTTGTCAGCAATTTCTGCTCATCTTGAAAATATCCATAAAGAAGTAAAGTATTTCTTACCCAGTGCTGATTCAAATATGGCCTTTACAGTTAGTAGATGAATTATCCAAAATGCAGACTTTACTTCCCAAATATCTCAGGGTTATATTCCACATTCAACCCATTTAGCACCATAACTCTACTAAATGAATGGACTTATATAAAAATGAGGCACAACTTTTGTCTTTTCTTAAACTTACAATAAATTGACTTTTAACTACAGAAGCCACATGCCAAAATATCTTCTTTTATCTAAACTAATGAAAATTAGCACATCAGTCCATAAAGAGTACACTAAGACACTGCCAAAAAAAAGTAATACCTAGAGCATTTATTTTGCTTGTGGCAGATAAGCTCAAGGAAGATGAATTGCAACTCAGAGAACACCTTTGCCTGTAAAATTAACCACTGAATTGATAATGGAAAAAAAAAAAGTTACCAAGATAAAACTCCTACTTAATACAATATGCTACTTTTCTTCCTGTAGGAATTTATTAAAACACACACAAATAAAAGTGGTTTAATTTTGCTGATCTCAGCCCTCTGTAACCATGACAAAATTGGCTGGGTGACAATTTCTAATGACAAATAGGTGGAATTTTATCTCTAATAGGAAAACATAAACAAGATATTATTTTAGAAATTTAGGACTAAAATAGAGTCTTTAATAATTTAATGGAGATGCAGAGGACACCTGGAGAAATTAGAACATTTTTACCTGTTGCAAGCAGCTCAGCTCCTTCCATGTTTCTCTTGATCTGCATGGCACATACGTCTCTTCAAAAATGATACAAATCTACTTTTGGATGGAATGAACAGGAGGAAGAATGGCAAATGAGAATCTTACCAAATAAATGTAGGGAAAATCAGCATGGTCTAGATGACTCAAGGCAGAAGAAGTAGCCAGGAATTCCAGAGCAGTGATCTCAAAGCAACCTGGCCTCAGCTGTTACCTTCCTCTTCTGCAAAAAGTAGCAAGGGAATGAAGATACTTGTCTTTATAGGGAGCATTTATTAAGACTGATGGTTTAATGAAAACAGATATTTTAAATTACATAGTATTAAAAAATTATTCCATATAATTTCAAAATATTTTATTGGAAACATTTTTAGACCTAAATTTTCTCAGTCACACAAGGAAAATAATTTTATGGAATACATTCCCTCTTCTCCTGAAGCATTATACATTTGCAGAATTAGAATGGATGGGAATACTGTTTTCTGTTCCAAAGAAAAACACATTCATATGCTTTTTTTGCAAGATTTCTTTCAAAAGCTCATCTACATTCATCTAGCTCTAGCAAAAATATGGCATTCACCAATAGCTAGTTTTTGCTTGCTTGTTTGCTTTTTCAAAAAAAAAAAAGGCTTTCAAACATTATAAGCAAAGCCAGCAAAGACAAATTTACATTGGCAAAACTACACCTCATAATGGTTCTGCTAGTGTGGTGATGCCAATGTGAGGAAGAGATTTTCACAATACCAGCAGGAATGTTGATAAAGTTAAGCCAAACAACATTTTTAACTGGGATATTGTCGCTAGCGAGCCCGGACACCAACGACACGGACGGCCTTATGTAGATGCAAACCGACCTCTTTATTGTATTTACAAAGGTGCTTATATATCTTAGCACGCCGGACTAACATAAGGTCATTGGTTCACTGACCAGCCACCCCCCGGAGGGATTGGCTGGACCTAGCAACTCTTACCTCATGTTTTCTTCTTTTGGTCTCATAACAAGACCATAGTTTACAATACTTTTAGATTGTTTTCCTGCAGCGTCCTTGAGAAAGCCTTGCTTTTTCACAGACACTTCTCAGGAAACTGAAACCTCTTTGCATCCAGGCCTGTAACAGCCACAGGATATAAATATCTTGAGTTTGTTTTTTATTTCTTTTATCATGGTAACAAAATGTATAATTTATCATGTGATGTACACCGATGCATGCAGCAACAAACAAGAGGAGCTAGAAGTCACTGTGCAGCAAGAAAACTGTGACATAATTACTGTCACAGAAATATGGTGGGAAGATTTGCACAACTGAGTGCTGCAATGGATGGCTATAAACTCTTCAGGAGGGAGAGGAAAGGAAGGAGAGGCGGTGGGGTAGTCCTGTATCACAGAATCACAGAAAGCTGGCAGAAGTGCTCACCAAGCCACTGTCCATCATTTATAGCAGTCCTAGATAACCAGAGAGGTCCAAGCTAGCTTGAGGCTAGCCAATGTCATGACAACCAGAAGGACTGGAAAGAGGATCTGGGGAACTACAGGCCCACCAGTCTGACCTGGGTGTCAGAGAAGGTCATGGAGCAGATCATCTTGAGTGCCATTGCATGGCATGTGCAGGACAACCAGGAGATCAGGCTGTGACAGAATGGGTTCATGAAAGGATCATGTATGATCAACATCCTTGTCTGACAATATGATCCACTTAGGGGATAAGGGAAAGTCTGTGGATGTTGTCTAGCCAGACTTCAGTAAAGCCCCAGACACCATTTCCCACAGCATCCTCCTGGAGAAGCTGGCTGCTCTTTGATTGGATGGGGACACTCTTTCCTGGGTCAAAAACTAGTTGGATGGCCAACCCAGAGAGCAGTGGTGAATGGCGTTACATCCTGTTGGTGTCTGGTCACCAGTGCTGTTCCCCAGGGCTCATACTGGGACCAGTCCTGTTTAATATCTTTGTTGAAGATCTGGATGAGGGGATCAAGTGTTCCCTCAGCAAGTTTGCAGATGACACCAAGTTGGGCGGGAGTGTTGGTCTGCTGGAGGATAGGGAGGTTCTGCAGAGGGATCTGGACAGGCTGGATCGATAGGCTGAGACCAACAAGAACAAATACAGGGTCCTACACTTTGGCTACAACAACCCCACGCTGCGCTGTAGGCTGTGGCAGAGTGGCTGGAAAGCAGCACAGAGGAAAAGGTCCTGTGGGTGCTGGTCAACAGCCAGAAGAACATGAACTGTCAGTGTGCCCAGGTGGCCAAGAAGAGCAATGTCATCCTGGCTTGTACCAGAAATAACATAAGCAGCAGGACTAAGAAAGGAATCATTCCCCTGTAATAATCACTGGTGAGATAACACCTTGATTTCTGTGTTCAGTTTTGGGCCACTCACACTTCAAGAATGACAGTAAGGTGCTGGAGTGTGACACCTGAGTGTGTCCACAGAAGGGCAATGAAGTTGTTGAATGATCTGGAGAACAAGTCTTATGAGGAGCAGTTGAAGGAACTGGGGCTGCTTAACCTGGAGCAAGAGAGGCTCAGGGAGGCCTCATCATGCTCTACAACTACCTGAAAGGAGGTTGTAGTAAGGTGGGGGTCATCCTCTTCTCCCAGGTAATGATATGATAAGAGGAAATGGCCTCCAGTTGTGCCATGAGAAGTTTAGATTGAATCTTCAGAGGAAGGGTTTTCAACCATTGGAACAGGCTGCCCAGGGAAGTGGTTGAGTCACCATCCCTGGAGGGATTTAAGAGACATGCAGATGTGTCACTTAGTGACATGGTTTAGTGGTGGTCTTGGCAGTGCTGGTATAAAGGTTGGACTCAATTATCTTAAAGGTCTTCTTCAACTCAAACTATTCTGTGATTCTATTCTATAAGGCAGACTTGACAATGGTATTGAGACAACTATACCTGGTGTGTTCTGATATATAATAATTTTTTTTTTTTACATTCAGAAGTACTGTATGGAGACAGTTATTCTGCTGAAGGATGAAAGAATTAATCCATAAACAAGAAAAAAACTTGTGACAGTTGCAATCGTCATAGAATAATTGGAGACAGCTGCAAAAGCACATAAGTTGGGTTCAATGATTTGTGGATTTACAGTTCTAAGCAGTTCTCAAAAGTCCATATAGGAATCCAGGCTCTGAACAACTTGGTCGTCATTGTTTTCTCTAATATTTTCAGTTTTCGTAAAAGCAGGTGCTGAGTCGTGATACTGTTCTGTCAGTAGCTGAATGCATACCAGCTCCACTGTTAAGTCCTCCGCCATTTTAGATGTGAGTTACTGAATTTCTAAGAGCTTCTTCAAATCCAGTCTGGCAGTTTGAAACCCATCATAAATAACCCACATGAAACTGAGGGTCGTTTCAAAGACTTCAACCCTAGAAAAATAATCTACATTAAGATATGCACTTTGGTCTTGGAGCATTGTAGGGAAAGGTACTGCCCTGTAGTTCATGAGTGGAATCTTACTGCCTATCAGAAAACAATCTAGAAGTTCTGTAAATTATTTTCTTCCAGATATTTTCTCATAATAACTTGCTTGTTTTTCTTTCTCCCCTCAACCCTTTCCCTTGGAGGTTTTTTGGGGTTTTTTCACTTTTGGTAGAAATAGCTTCGGTTTCACATAAGACATGCATGTCAACCTTTTGACATTGCATCAGTTTCCACCTCCTCCTGTATCAGGTAAAATCTGAATTATCAAATATAGAAACAACCCTCTGTTTTTAAGCTCTTCTTCCAGCTACTGGTCTTTCTACAAAGACTCAGATACCTCTTCAATAAAATCACTCCTCAGCTTCATAACTCTATCAATGACTTCACATCACAGCATTCACACCCTGACAGGATTGCCTCAAAAGATCTCAACAGATCAAAAATCACCAGCAGTCATCTTATATTGGTAAGACTTTATGAATTTGTCTCTCTGAGGGTCACTAAGTGTCCCCAGACCAAAGTTTATGTTCACAGTTTACAAGAGCAGGAGTGACATGGCCACTGACAAGTACCAGCAGCATTATTAGCTTGAGCAGACATGCTGTCCAATCCAATTTTAGGCTCTGCAGACCTGCCCATAACTGCAGTTCATGAAAGGTCAGATCTGTCATTTCTGATCACCACACAAAAAAACCAAATTAATGTCTCCGTTCCCATTTTGCTGGATAAGTGTGGCTTCATCCACTTTCTCTTTCCCCTGGAGTGCTAGAACAATCTTCATTAGAATCATCCAGGAAGCTAGGATAGACAAATAACTTGTATTGGAGTTGTGTCTCCTCCTCTGCCCTGCACATTCACCTTTTCCATAAGGTCATATTTGGAGGACAAGGAGGGAAACTTGCCTGAGCCTGGAAGCACTAGTAATACTTTTCATTATTTCTATTTGATGTGGTCAAAAACTGCATTGGTTCTGTCAGTCACCAATGAGCAACAATCACTCTCATTCTGTGTTATGGCCTGTGGCCACGGAAGCTCTGGAAAAGTTTCTTGTGATCTTCCCAGGCCTCTTGGTTTTATTCCTTGACTTCTTGCAGCACCTTCTAATTGCTCAGTTCCAGGTTTGAACAGGTACCCCTGGGCAAACCATGACACAACTAATTTTTGTGCCACCGAGCACTCAGTTTTGCTCAAAGTCCTTTGTATGGGAACATCTCTACTGCGAGGCCCTATTAGGGTTAGTATTTTAAATGGCTCTTAGTAATGAAGACACAAGTACTTGCAGAAAGAGAATTGCCCTCTGAGCTCCTCACTCCAAATCATTTTCTGAGATCCTAGCATATTTTTCTAAAAGTGCTTATCACTGTCTAATTTGGTCTATCACCCAGTAGGCAGAGAGCATCACACAGGTGTGACTACATTTAGATTTATCTGACATATGACATCAGTGTGCATTGTCCCCCTGCATGCTTTTATTTGAATTTATCCCCTAAAGTTCTGCCACTGTTTTATTTCTTCCCTAAATGTTTATGTATTTCTGATACCTTTGTTTTATCATAAGTATTTTCCTTTTGCATTTGGGTAGCCTTGTAAAAATAGATCACGAAATGAAACTATCATGATGTGGATAGTTTATTGTAATAAATTGACAGTCTTGTCTGCTTGTGTGTTATCATTGTCATTGTTATGTTTAGACAGCACATAATTTCTTTCATCTTTTGAAACCCTCAGCACTTAGGAGAACCTACGTTGCCAGTGCAGTCTTGCATAGGAGGAGAAAGCAAGCTCTATATATCTGCTACACTGTGGTTTTGGCCCACAGCAAAAAGCAGCATAAAGCTGCAGCACTCTGTGCAGGAAACTGCAGGCAATCTGGACTGGACAGCAAGCTGCCTTGGAAGTACAGTTCATAACATACCTTCAGAGGTCCTGGCATTATTAGTTGACTGAAGACAGTCTGAGGACAAATATGTGACCTTCTTTCCACTCTGCTTCAGGTTGTTGTCCAAAGGAAATGCTACCAAAACTGCCCACTAGTAACAAATAGAACACCAGTGAAGGGAGAACGTAGGTCATTTTAATGTCCAGCGGTCAGGAGGTGGAAGATACCTTCACCCTGCCGAGCAGCTTATCTTTAAAAGCTCCTACAGGCTTTCAGGAACCTTCAATATTAGTCAGCCTTCAGATCATCTTAACAGTGTATAAGTCTGACCTCCAAGCATCTCCTCTCCTAACAGCCAGGAAAGGTATGACCTTTCTGACAACTGAGAATTTAACATTCAATTCTGATTAGGCAAAGCCACAAGACTGTGGAAAGGTATAACTTCCATGGCAGAGGGGTTGGAACTAGATGACCTTTAAGATCCTTTCAACCAAACCATTCTATGATTCTATGTCTGTGAACTAAGGATTTTCACTTGGCTTTTTCATCTTTGAAACCTTGTCTTGCATGCAGTCCTGTGACCTCCATATGACCAAAACAATGCTGTCTTTGCCTGATAACCTGGGGTCTCCTCAGAATCAAGAAGGGCTGTCAGTGTCTGTCCCTGTGTTTGCAGAAAGCTGAGGCTTAACAACTTCTCTGCCAGGCTTGCAGAGTGTCGCTGTGCATGCAAAGACCTAGCATGTTTCAGACCACAGTGTGCAGGGATGCACATCCTGCTTATCGAACTGAAAATCCTTCCTAGTTTGTAAAAGACAGAGCAACAAACAGGAACAGTTGAGCTGAAGTTTATATATAATGGATCTAAGAGATATCCTTCTGTCATGCTGAGACTTGATTACAGCCTAAGTGCTGTCAGAAGGGCCATATGTTCCATTCACAGCATGGCTTAGCCCTCTGTGGGCTCAGCAGGAGTGGGCAGCAGCTTGGCAATTTGTCCAAGGCACGTCATGAATTGACTAGGATAAAGAGATTAGGGCCCTGATCCTCGGGTACCTTCCACCTCGTGGAGTGACTTCTGTGAGCACGAAGTGGAAATGAATGGATGCTGCTTGGTCTTGATAGCGATTTAGCACCACTTTGGGCTCATTTTGAAAAGGTGAAAGTAACTGTAGAAGCAGCAGATAATCATTGACCTTAATTCCTGCCCTGCATTTCCTTTGTGCGTGTGTGTTTCTCCAATGATTTGTCCTCTTCTAACTGCTACATTTGAAACAAATTGGAGTGGAGAAAGGCAAAGGTGACTGTGTTCCTTCACTGCGTTTGAATCTGCCTTTAAACCCCAGGCATCTGTGGTCATGAAAATCAAGAAGTAACAGGAAAAGCTAATGGTTGCCACAAATAAGATTAATAAAATAACAAAAAAAAAAGGGCTAGAAAATTAATGTTCTCTCCCTCTGCCAGTCTCCTAACGTTATTTAATGCTCTGTTGTCCACTTCCAGTCTCTTTCTGTAATGGTGCTTTCTTCAGTGCCTTAGAAAATGGCTCGTAAGCTCATAAGTCAGTGGTGCAGCAGTATTTCATGCACTACTTCTGGAATGGGGATTATGTCCAGAGCCCTAATTTTCATGCAAATTACTGACTCTGTTTAGAAAGGTCAGTACTGCAAAATGGTAAAAAAAACTCAACAGCAGGCAAGGCTAGTGGCGTTAAGGGTTTTCTCATTAATTTTTTCACAGAGCCCTGTAGCAAATAACCCTTTCTCTGTCACAAAGAGCACAACATTATGATTTGAAATAAGATTTCTATGACTCAGTTGAGAAGTGGATAATGTACTAATGTACTTCCATTTAAGAGAGGAGGAATAAAACGTCAATCTCCCCTTGATTTTTGCTCTCAAAGAAACTGAACATAAGTATGGTCCCCTGAATCACAGGTATGAATCAGAATTTCACAGATTTTTTGTGGTAATTGGCACCACACTCGCTTCTTCAAAAGGGCTCTGCAATTAATGCAGATAGGACAAAAGGAAGAACGTTGACGTGGTATTATAACATCAAGCTCCATCTGTAAGAAAGGGTCAACTTAGTGCTAGCAGGTATAAAATTTCATCTTTTGTCATATGAGGGGACATTCAGTTCATAAGTTCTTTTATACTAGACAGAATCTGGTATTACAGCTATACTGGAGTTTTCTGAGTACTTTTTTTCTTGGTTTAGAGAAGGGAAAAACCCCAAAAAATAAATTCTCTTTTGCTTTGACCCAAAATAAAACGTCTAACTCAACTCTTCAAGTTTATAGCATTAATTTTATTTTTTTTTCTTTTTAAATCATCACTTCAGTTATTTTAAATGGCTAGCTTTTCAAAAACAAAACCAGTTTTGGGGTTTTTTTCATTTTCACTGAAACATACCACGTTTGTTTCCTGAAGTTGTAATTTTCAATTAATATGTTCCCTAAATACAGTAACTGTCCACACAAACTTGCTAGTTTATATGAAAAAGCAAAAAAGAGCATCATGAAGAAAAGCTTATTTACTGAGTGGTTGGGGTAGTCTGGAGATGACTGATTATATAGCCCATGAGCCATATGATCTGAAGCATTGGAGAATTTAACATTCGGTTATGCCTAGAAAAAACGACAGGGTTGTTGGTAACATTCTGTTTTCTGGACCCTTATCTTAAGGAATCTTTTCTTTGCTGTCTAAAAACAATGTAAAACATTTGGTTTAGTCCAGCTTTGCCATTAGAAAGTAGCTACAAGGAAAACATTCCTAAAGTCCAGGGAGACAGTTTTAAAGTGGTAGAGGGAGCCATGGGTTCAGATGAGGTGCTCTGCTTCTCTTGTTTTGCATGGTGAGATAGTGAAGGTCAGTATGCTGCAAGATCAGCTTCAGGGCATGGTTCATTCCACTGGATTTAGTGCTGGCAGGACTGGAACTTCAGTGCTTAGCAGAGTGAAAAGCACTGTTGCAGTGTGCCATGTCTTGAATGGTTTGCCTTTTTAGCTGTTCAAAATCTCTCTGAAGTAGAAAAAAATTGGCAAAAAATTTATACCCATTACAAAGCACATATTTAGATTGGACTTCATTCCTTTTCAGCTGCACAAATTTGTGTGTTGTGTGCAGCAAGAAATATCAACCTCTGACAACCCCTTTCCTAACAATTCAAAAACAGAAGGGAAATTCTTCACATACAAGCCTATGCACACTAATTTGGTCACCTTTTGCATTAATGATTTGAACATTCTCCTTCTTACTGCATGTTCTGTTAAGCCCTGTGCTAGTTCAGTTGCTCACTTCTACTCCTCATGGGAGCTCTGCATTATATTTGGAATAAACCCTTTGGCCTCTAATTTGCTCAACTGCTGCTCTGGAGTTAGTAGGCTTCCGTGATTTTCAAAGGTGATCTGGAAAGAAGTTACTTTGGAGTCTGATTTCATTTTTATTTAGTGTGCAGAAATGACAAGCAAGCCACAACAGTGCCCCTCTGCTTTGGAAAAGAGCCAGGTTCAAAGACCATAGAGTCTTTTTTTTTTAAACTCCATTACCAGAATAGGTTTCAGTCCTACACCATTCAAGCCCATTAGACATGTGCTCAAATACATACTTTCCCCATTCCTATCGCAGTAGGGTACAAGGTGAGACAGATCAGGTTCAGCAGAGAAGTATTACCACTGCATTCTCAAATTAGAGTGAAATTGGTTTTGTCGATTCTTTCATTGTACTCCCATGGAGAAAGCTTGTCCTCAGTAAATGTTTTTTTAATCAAGTGCGTCGAGTGAAACTTCAGAAGTACTGGGGGTCTGACTTTAAAAATGTCTGTCTTCTTTGTTAAATTTTGATAAAGAAACACATTTAAATGGAATCCAAAATCAGGAAAGTAGTATCAGAATTCAGGATCTAAATATGTATTTATCTTTGTAGCTATTAATCTATTGTTAAGCTATAAATCTAATAGGAAGGGCTTTGAATATTGCCTTTCATCTGCTCTTTTTCTCTTCCTAAAATAGATCTCACTCAATAACCTTCCTACTCTTGGATAAGAGGTTCAATATCCACTGGTATCCTTTCTCTTGTCAGACATGAGGTTATTACTGAATAATGATGATAATTAAAAGTACTCTAACTCATGTGACTAATAAAACAAATTTGCATCAATGGTGAAGGGCAAATCTCAGCACATTGAATTTGGTTTAGATAAGCAGCCAAAAGATTGATTATCCAAATATTATCCAAAGGCTGCATGCTAAAATGGGAGCAGCAAAAATTCTGATGAAAATCTTATAATAGCAGATGCTTCGTGGTAAATTCCTTCCTGCAACTGGAAAAAGAAGTGCTGTAGTTTATAACTGAAGGCAATATAACCACCGATCAAAGTAGGCTGATATATGATGCCTTCCCAGTACTTCTCTAAACCATAATCACAGATACTGACACTTTTTGGACGTTGATAAATAGTTTTCAATGAGGTGGGGGGACTTGTAGCTTTCCATTCTGACCACTGAATATAAATAAGTTCTGCTCTGGAATTTTATGAGAAATATAAAAATATGCTTATATAAATAATATATATCAAAGAATGTTTTATGTTATTTTTGTATTTTTGCTTGCAATAAAGATTATAAATTTATATTATTACTTATACATTGTTATGTATAGCACATTCAGCTTTCAGCTCCAGATTTTCCTTGCTTATGAGCACTGTTCTCTTCAAAAGAAAATGCACTATCTTCTCAGCTCCATGTGCATGCCAGGCCTGTTTTCTTCTCTGACAACGTAAATACAAACATTTTTTTTACTTCAGCCCTCTTACCCTTTTTCTACCAGCTAAACTCTTCTCTCCTTCAAACCTTCGAGTAAATCTCTCCTCGAGTCCTAGGCTTCCAAAAAGGTGTTCAAGAAATTGGACAGTTTTCTGAGAACAGGGTGAAATTATAGTTAGAAAAAACATAACATTTGTAAATATATTGAAATAATAAAGTGGAAAAGCTCATTTCCATTACAGACTGTAGTTATTCAGCTGTGAGGTTCCTCTCCCCTCCTTTAGCACTGGCAGTGTCCATCGTGTCCCTCAGTGCAGCAGTGTAAGCACAGCCCTGATGCAGTCCCTGAGGTGTGCGTGCAGGCGTGAGAGCATCCACCTTATCAGTCAGTGGAGCAGCTAAAACTCCCTCCCAATCTTCTACCTGCAGTGCGTGCTCTGTCTAATGATTTTCGGAGCCTTCATGTGCTTGCTAACAAAAATAAATATTAAGGAGCTGAAGGAAACTGTTTTGGAATAAAAGGCTAAAATGTCTTAATGTAAAATGTATTCTTTTTTCCTGCAGAAACTTGAACATGACAATTAACAGTCAAAAATCTCATCTTGTGAAAAACTGTCACATACTGAAAACTGAATTAAACAAACCAAATACAGTATTTACCATTAATAGTTCACCTTGCTTTAGTTCTTGTTCAAAGAAAACCCCCAACCATAACTGACAGCCCTGTCTGACTAGAAAGCATGGGATTTGGTTTTTAGTTTTAAGACTCAAAGTATATTATTTTGCTCAGGATTAGTGAATGATGTCAATATTACATTATTCCAAACATATGATTACTAATGTAGGCTGTATAGAATCAGTTACCTTCCCTTTCGTCTCCAATTTCCTTGATGAGGAAAAAATCAGAAAAAGTCCTTTAAAATTAAAAATAAAATTAAAATAAAAGCAAACCAAAACAAAGAGATTCCTCCAATTTGCTATGGAGAAGCCTTTCACGCTGAATGCGTTAAAAAAAACCCTACAACCTAAACACATTTATATAAAAATCATTTCCTTAGATAGCAGCATGCTTTATTCCTCTTGCTATTATTAAAGATGCTAGTGTTTGAATAGCTTTCTCCCTCACAAATCAGCTTTTCCTTCAGCTGAGGGAAGTCATAACCCTGTGTTTATGACATCTCATGCTGTTTCTCCAAAAATAATTGTTGTGCCATCAGTGCAGAAAAGATCATGGAGCTGATGAACTTTTAATATGTTAAACACTTACTCTGACTATAAAAGCTATATTTTCAAATTAGATGCATTCTGACTTTCAATTTTGCACAGTCAGAATAACATACTTACATAACCCAAGTGCTCAAATTGGAGTACATATGATCTTGAGCCCTTAAAGTGGACACAAATAAGAATATTAAATACAAAGGATTTGGTTCTGATATAAAAAGAAAAACATTTCTGAGGTTTTGAGTATATATCAGGCTCATCAGCTTCTGTTGAACTGAGCAAGGAATGAAGATGCAGAGCATTCTAAGATATCTAAATATGTGTGTTTAGTCCTTACCTTAGTGATCTCTCTTTCAAAATACCATTTTACCTCCTGAGAATGTTCTGGGGTTTTTTGTTGTAAGGATGATAAAGCACTCAAGCATGTTGCCCCAGGATATTGCAGTCTCCACCGTTGGAGATATTAAGCAGCCACCTGGACATGATACTGGGCAACTGGATCTAGCCGACCCTGCTTGAGATGGAGGGCTTGCACCAGAGGACCCTTGGGGGTTGCTTCCAGTGCTACAGCTTGAGATCCAGTGTTTTTATTCAGAAGCTGCTGTTACTTGCTGTTATGTAAATTCACTGAGGCTACCAAGATGAACTCCCAGCAAAAATATTTATTTTTAATAGGAAGCAAAATTAGCTAGATAAATGATGGGACATAAATGTGTTTTCTTCTGTTGAATAGTGGGCATTGTTTTTACATTCTCCTTACTGTGCTGATGTCTTTTTTAAAACATGGAACAGTTTCTATAGTAATTTTCTAATTTTAAAAAAGTGAGTGAAATAGCATTTCATAAAATTTATAGAAAAACGTGATTAAGGTAAAATATATTGCTAACAATTTTCAGTGGGAGAAATATGTCCATAACAAGAAAAATGAGGAAGGAACAAACTTAAGCAAAACTAGATTTTTTTTTCCTTTACAATATCAAACTTTAATTCTCCTGAAACATTATTTATTCTTCTGATGTATTATACTAGTCAGAAGAATCCAGAAGAAAAAGGGAAAGAACTTCCCTTTTAAAGAATTGTTTATGGGCTCCAGAGTAATTGAACTCTTGGTTAGGGAATGTGTGGTTGAAAACCTGTGCATAGATAACAGTTTTTCAGTCAACCTAGAGCCATGTTTACCAGTAAATCCATCTTAGGAGGAAAAAAATCTGGCATTATTTTCAGGTCTCCAAACAGCTCTCCATACTTTTGATTTTCTGCAGGGCTGCCTGGTGGCTCCCTGCTCACCCTGTTGAGGACAAAGAGGGCATTTTTATACCTCTGGTCCCCTAGCTGTTCCTCCAGTGTGCCATCTAGCCCTGACCCAGCCCCTCGGTCAGGAGGAAACTGCCAACTGAGAGCTGTATGGAAGTCTTATGGTAGAAGATAGAATATCCACATCTTAGAGAAAAATAGCAACAATTTTTTCCCACAAAATTCTGTTTTCCTTCTGGCCCACAACTACAAATTATGGAGGGTTTGGAAGGTGGGGAACACATATCTAAATCCCCTGCTGACATGGAGAGTTCTGACTCATATACTTCATTTTAAGGCTGAATGTCTTTGAGATGGAGACAGGATGCAAGTGCATCCCATAGTCAGGTCGCACTTAGGGACTCATGTTTAGTACTCTTTAGATTTGATTGTATTGGATTGATTGATTCTACGTTGCCACAGCACTAAACCAAAACTAAATATAGGCACATAGGTCCTGGGCATTTTTCAACTTCTTATGATTATACCAGAGAGATTGTATTTTTACTATTTTTACTTTTTTTATTGACGCAGTTTGCAGATTCCTTTTGAGTCTGGATTACCATTGCTTGAACACAAGAAAGGACTGCTTTGTCTTACAAATTAGAGTCATTGTCGTGGTTTTGCTA